>OY992810.1:0-2500 GCA_963921375.1 Tiliacea citrago | reverse complement strand
GGATAGCCTGGATGTTGTGGCTATCTACCGACTCCTGGTTTACCAGACTCACGAACCCCAACGCGGTATGTTTCGCCGGGTGAGGTATGCGAGAGTGAGGAGCTCTCCGCTCGACCTCCCTATCTACTATCTCTGGCCGGGATGCGCCTCTCCTCGCCTCATACAAAGAAGCTGCCTCTTGTATGCGGAGGTCTAGTGGCAATATTCCGGCCAGTACCAGCGCAGAGTGAAGAGAGACCGTGCGGTAAGCTCCACACAGTTTCTGGGCAAAACCTCTCTGGACAGCATTAAGGTGGCGTTGAACTCCCAACTTTTTCGATGCTGAAGACCAGGCACCGGCCGCGTATGTAATTATGGGCTCCACCGTAGCGGTGTATATAATGCGAATTATTTCCGGGTGGAGACCCCAACTGACCCTGGCTGCTCTCGACAGCTGTTTGTAGACGCCAAGTGCCTTTTTACATACGTTAGCCGTATGGCTATTGAAGGTCAACTTGGAGTCCACTGTAAGACCCAAGATCTTCATTTCCGAGGACATTCCAATGTCGATCCCCCCCATGGTCAGCCGTGGTGTGTCATACTCAAGTTTTCTGGTGACCACCATGGCACAAGTTTTGTGTGGCGCGAACCTGAGCTTATTCATGACACCCCACTTCCGAACATGTTCGAGAGCGGCATTGGCCTGTCCTTCGATTTCCAGGGCTGTCTCCCCCGAAAACACGAGCACCACATCGTCCGCAAAAGCCTGGCAATAGTCGCCTCGTTCCGTGAGACTCTCCAGCAATGGGTTCAGCAGGAGATTCCACATAATGGGGCCGCCTATTGATCCTTGGACACATCCTTGGTTAGTGCTTTTCGCGAACTCATGGCCTGCATACCGTACTCGGACCTTGCGGTCGCTTAAGTAGCTAGCCAACATCCTCCTGAGATTCACCGGGCACTTTTCCTCCGCCAGTCTGACCTTTATGGCTGGCCACCAAGCACTGTCGAAGGCTCCCTCTATATCCAGTGAGACCATCGTGATGAGCTTCCTCTCTTGGAGTTTGCCTCTCACGTGGGCTATCAGGTCATAGAGGGAGTCTTCCGTGCTTCGCTGTGGCATGAAGCCATACTGACGAGGACTTATTTGGGGTGCCAAGTACCAAACTAGCCTTCTGACCATCATCTTCTCCAGCATTTTACCCATCACTGGCAACAGTCCAATAGGCCTATAGGACTTGGGACTGGTATAAGTATCCTTACCAGGCTTCCTCAGCACCACCACGGTGGCCTCTTTCCACGCTGTGGGGAAGTGCGTCAAATGCCAGCACTTATTAAACAGGGCCAAGTGCATGTCCATGTCCCGCAATATTACACGCTGGCAGATGTCGGCTGTGAAGCCGTCTACTCCGGGTGCCTTCTTCGGATTGAAACTCTCCGTCGCGAATCTGAGCTCCTCCGTCGTAAACTCTGGGTCATGGGACTCATGATGGCTCCAGTCATTTACTCGGTCAGCAAGAGCTCTAATCCGACGATGGTCTGAGCTATCCTCCTCCTCTTTATCTTCCGGGTAGAACGTTTCCGCCAGTAATCTTGCAGATCCTTCCTGCCCCACTTCCCTTCCATTCCATAACAGCGGCAGATCCTCCTGCCTTCGTTCCGTGCTCTTTATTACCCTATAGATTCCCTCCCAAACCCCCTCCCTGGTTTGTTTCTCGCAAAATCCCTTCCAACTCTCTGTGGAACGTTTCTTGACCTCCTGTTCATATTTTTCTTTTTCTTGCAGGTATAACGCGACCACACCTTCTCTACGTGACGGCGCAGCGCATCGGATTCTTCTCTTCCTGGTAGCGACATCATGCTTCATTGCTTCGAGTTCTTCGGACCACCACGGCATAGTGAGTGTCTGGTTTTCTTTCTTTTTTGGTATTGATTCGTTACATGCTTCGGTTACTATTTCTATGTACTTTCCAATTGTGTTGTCTAAATTTTCCTTGTTATTTATTTGTTCTATATATACTTTATTGATTTGATTTTCTATTTTTAATTGGTCCATTTTTGCATCAAAAAGTTCCCAATTAGCTTTTCTTGTATTGTATTTTCTAGTAGTTCTATTGATACTAATACCCTTCCCTTTTTGTAGTTTAATTTTTATTATTATGCCGTTGTGGTCCGAGCTCGTTAGGTCTTCGGCCACTGTCCATTCCTCTACCAGGTCGAGCAGGTCCTCTGTACCTAAGGTCACGTCGACGTGACTTGTGATTCTTCGTCCACCTCTGATGGTATCGAAGGTGGGTTTGTTCCCGCAGTTGAGTACCTGCAGATGGAGCTCTCCGATCATTCCGACAAGTTCGTCACCTCTATCGTCTATGGCACTGCTTCCCCACCACACACTTTTAGCATTAGCGTCCCCTCCAATGATGGCTTTACCAGGCTTTAGCTCATTAATAGCAGCCGTTAAGTGGTCCAAGTATGGCCCAATGGGTTGGTCTGGCTCGAAGTAGTACGAGACGGCGAGCAT
>OY992809.1:14831536-14845563 GCA_963921375.1 Tiliacea citrago | reverse complement strand
CTTAACCTAACTCTAACCTAAACCCCTAACCTAACCTAACCTAACCGTAACCTACCTAACCTAACCTAACCTAACCTAACCTAACCTAACCTAACCTAACCTAACCTAACCTAACCTAACCTAACCTAACCTAACCTAACCTAACCTAACCTAACCTAACCTAACCTAACCTAACCTAACCTAACCTAACCTAACCTAACCTAACCTAACCTAACCTAACCTAACCTAACCTAACCTAACCTAACCTAACCTAACCTAAACCTAACCTAACCTAACCTAACCACGACCTAACCTAACCTACCTAACCTCACCGTAACCTAACCAAACCTAACCTACCCTCACCTAACCTATCCTACCCTAACCTACCTACCCTAACCTAACCTAATAACCTACCTAACCTAACCTAACCTACCTAACCTAACCTACCCTAACCTTAACCTAACTAACCTAACCAACCTACCTACCCGAACCTAACCTAACCTAACCTAACCTAACCTAACCTAACCTAACCTAACCTAACCTAACCTAACCTAACCTAACCTAACCTAACCTAACCTAACCTAACCTAACCTAACCTAACCTAACCTAACCTAACCTAACCTAACCTAACCTAACCTAACCTAACCTAACCTAACCTAACCTAACCTAACCTAACCTAACCTAACCTAACCTAACCTAACCTAACCTAACCTAACCTAACCTAACCTAACCTAACCTAACCTAACCTAACCTAACCTAACCTAACCTAACCTAACCTAACCTAACCTAACCTAACCTAACCTAACCTAACCTAACCTAACCTAACCTAACCTAACCTAACCTAACCTAACCTAACCTAACCTAACCTAACCTAACCTAACCTAACCTAACCTAACCTAACCTAACCTAACCTAACCTAACCTAACCTAACCTAACCTAACCTAACCTAACCTAACCTAACCTAACCTAACCTAACCTAACCTAACCTAACCTAACCTAACCTAACCTAACCTAACCTAACCTAACCTAACCTAACCTAACCTAACCTAACCTAACCTAACCTAACCTAACCTAACCTAACCTAACCTAACCTAACCTAACCTAACCTAACCTAACCTAACCTAACCTAACCTAACCTAACCTAACCTAACCTAACCTAACCTAACCTAACCTAACCTAACCTAACCTAACCTAACCTAACCTAACCTAACCTAACCTAACCTAACCTAACCTAACCTAACCTAACCTAACCTAACCTAACCTAACCTAACCTAACCTAACCTAACCTAACCTAACCTAACCTAACCTAACCTAACCTAACCTAACCTAACCTAACCTAACCTAACCTAACCTAACCTAACCTAACCTAACCTAACCTAACCTAACCTAACCTAACCTAACCTAACCTAACCTAACCTAACCTAACCTAACCTAACCTAACCTAACCTAACCTAACCTAACCTAACCTAACCTAACCTAACCTAACCTAACCTAACCTAACCTAACCTAACCTAACCTAACCTAACCTAACCTAACCTAACCTAACCTAACCTAACCTAACCTAACCTAACCTAACCTAACCTAACCTAACCTAACCTAACCTAACCTAACCTAACCTAACCTAACCTAACCTAACCTAACCTAACCTAACCTAACCTAACCTAACCTAACCTAACCTAACCTAACCTAACCTAACCTAACCTAACCTAACCTAACCTAACCTAACCTAACCTAACCTAACCTAACCTAACCTAACCTAACCTAACCTAACCTAACCTAACCTAACCTAACCTAACCTAACCTAACCTAACCTAACCTAACCTAACCTAACCTAACCTAACCTAACCTAACCTAACCTAACCTAACCTAACCTAACCTAACCTAACCTAACCTAACCTAACCTAACCTAACCTAACCTAACCTAACCTAACCTAACCTAACCTAACCTAACCTAACCTAACCTAACCTAACCTAACCTAACCTAACCTAACCTAACCTAACCTAACCTAACCTAACCTAACCTAACCTAACCTAACCTAACCTAACCTAACCTAACCTAACCTAACCTAACCTAACCTAACCTAACCTAACCTAACCTAACCTAACCTAACCTAACCTAACCTAACCTAACCTAACCTAACCTAACCTAACCTAACCTAACCTAACCTAACCTAACCTAACCTAACCTAACCTAACCTAACCTAACCTAACCTAACCTAACCTAACCTAACCTAACCTAACCTAACCTAACCTAACCTAACCTAACCTAACCTAACCTAACCTAACCTAACCTAACCTAACCTAACCTAACCTAACCTAACCTAACCTAACCTAACCTAACCTAACCTAACCTAACCTAACCTAACCTAACCTAACCTAACCTAACCTAACCTAACCTAACCTAACCTAACCTAACCTAACCTAACCTAACCTAACCTAACCTAACCTAACCTAACCTAACCTAACCTAACCTAACCTAACCTAACCTAACCTAACCTAACCTAACCTAACCTAACCTAACCTAACCTAACCTAACCTAACCTAACCTAACCTAACCTAACCTAACCTAACCTAACCTAACCTAACCTAACCTAACCTAACCTAACCTAACCTAACCTAACCTAACCTAACCTAACCTAACCTAACCTAACCTAACCTAACCTAACCTAACCTAACCTAACCTAACCTAACCTAACCTAACCTAACCTAACCTAACCTAACCTAACCTAACCTAACCTAACCTAACCTAACCTAACCTAACCTAACCTAACCTAACCTAACCTAACCTAACCTAACCTAACCTAACCTAACCTAACCTAACCTAACCTAACCTAACCTAACCTAACCTAACCTAACCTAACCTAACCTAACCTAACCTAACCTAACCTAACCTAACCTAACCTAACCTAACCTAACCTAACCTAACCTAACCTAACCTAACCTAACCTAACCTAACCTAACCTAACCTAACCTAACCTAACCTAACCTAACCTAACCTAACCTAACCTAACCTAACCTAACCTAACCTAACCTAACCTAACCTAACCTAACCTAACCTAACCTAACCTAACCTAACCTAACCTAACCTAACCTAACCTAACCTAACCTAACCTAACCTAACCTAACCTAACCTAACCTAACCTAACCTAACCTAACCTAACCTAACCTAACCTAACCTAACCTAACCTAACCTAACCTAACCTAACCTAACCTAACCTAACCTAACCTAACCTAACCTAACCTAACCTAACCTAACCTAACCTAACCTAACCTAACCTAACCTAACCTAACCTAACCTAACCTAACCTAACCTAACCTAACCTAACCTAACCTAACCTAACCTAACCTAACCTAACCTAACCTAACCTAACCTAACCTAACCTAACCTAACCTAACCTAACCTAACCTAACCTAACCTAACCTAACCTAACCTAACCTAACCTAACCTAACCTAACCTAACCTAACCTAACCTAACCTAACCTAACCTAACCTAACCTAACCTAACCTAACCTAACCTAACCTAACCTAACCTAACCTAACCTAACCTAACCTAACCTAACCTAACCTAACCTAACCTAACCTAACCTAACCTAACCTAACCTAACCTAACCTAACCTAACCTAACCTAACCTAACCTAACCTAACCTAACCTAACCTAACCTAACCTAACCTAACCTAACCTAACCTAACCTAACCTAACCTAACCTAACCTAACCTAACCTAACCTAACCTAACCTAACCTAACCTAACCTAACCTAACCTAACCTAACCTAACCTAACCTAACCTAACCTAACCTAACCTAACCTAACCTAACCTAACCTAACCTAACCTAACCTAACCTAACCTAACCTAACCTAACCTAACCTAACCTAACCTAACCTAACCTAACCTAACCTAACCTAACCTAACCTAACCTAACCTAACCTAACCTAACCTAACCTAACCTAACCTAACCTAACCTAACCTAACCTAACCTAACCTAACCTAACCTAACCTAACCTAACCTAACCTAACCTAACCTAACCTAACCTAACCTAACCTAACCTAACCTAACCTAACCTAACCTAACCTAACCTAACCTAACCTAACCTAACCTAACCTAACCTAACCTAACCTAACCTAACCTAACCTAACCTAACCTAACCTAACCTAACCTAACCTAACCTAACCTAACCTAACCTAACCTAACCTAACCTAACCTAACCTAACCTAACCTAACCTAACCTAACCTAACCTAACCTAACCTAACCTAACCTAACCTAACCTAACCTAACCTAACCTAACCTAACCTAACCTAACCTAACCTAACCTAACCTAACCTAACCTAACCTAACCTAACCTAACCTAACCTAACCTAACCTAACCTAACCTAACCTAACCTAACCAAAATCGTCAAAATACTTGAAAACACGTGGTTTTTGGTTGGAAAACAACCTCACTTTTCCTCCACGTGTTTCTGATACACGAGGCGTGACGTACCGACAGCCATCCCAGCCACTACTGGAGACTCCGAAGCCGGCCCAAAGAATCTGCCTTCAGACCAGCGACCAGCGTGACGACTGCACGACCCATCATCAGGTTAGCCCCGAGGGAACTCCTCAACCCTTAGTCCTACCCCCCCCGAGTTTGGACTCATCTGACTTGGACCTTCAGGACCTTGTCTGAGCCATCAAGGGTCCCCACACCCCCTTCCCCCACCAACCCCCCCTTATGTTACCCCCCCCCCCATTTCCTTTATTTCCCCCACCCTTTTCCTCTTACCCCCACCACTAAAGACTTGAGGTTACCCCCTCCACTTTTTAACCCCCCCCCCCTCCAACCAAAAGTCACCCCTACGGAACCCCCCCCCCCCAACCCCCCTCCTTCACCCCCCCTCCAAAGTCTCCCCACGAGACCTCCCCCCCCTCCCCCTTCTTCGGGTTACCTCACCCCCCCGCGGGCTAACTTCGCACCCGTTGGAGCTGGAAAGCCAAGATTGGGCTCAAACGAAAGGGCAAAACAAGCTCTTGAATTTGGCCCCAACAGAAACCTCAAATCGCACAGCCCACGAACGCAGTGACACAGACACCACAGAATTCCACTGAGGACCACCACCAGCGCCCACATAGAGCTCATCCCATCGAGCTCTAGCAATTGTCGGGCTCCTCATCGGACAGCAGACGCAGACCACCAGCGGAACATCCGTGAGTCCATCGTTAGACTTATAGTAAATAAATACACAGGCTAGACATTATTTAGTCTTGAGTCATTAGTACCTAAATCTATTATATATAACCATTTCTAACACACTTTCTTAAATATAGCCAACCACCACACTAACAAATAAAAAAAAAAAAAAAAAAAAAAAAAAATGTCTTCCAAACACTCCACCATCTCAACCACCTCCACCACCTCCCGCAAAATGACCACGGAGGCCGCGAAACCCCCTAAATCACTTAGGGAAAGGGTCCTAAACAAAAATACGACCCAATCAGTGGTCTCGGAGTCAGCGCGTTCATCGCAGAGGCCACAGGTGTCGAAGGCGGCGTCGGAACCGGACGTGACCAGCAGGCCACCGCCGCTTCCATCGGCTCCTGCCCCAAGGACTTCTGAGATCGTCATAAGCTGGGAGCAGTGTGGCATTTCCCCCCCTCACCAGATTGTCTCGGACGACGAAAGCTCGGTGGCATCAACAGTAAGCCATGCCGACCGTCCAGACAGTAGACGGACGAGCCTTCTCTACAGAACACCGAGAAGAGGCACTGGGGTGGAAATGGACCTGGCAACCAGGGAGGCGAATGATCTCCTGCAGAAGGGGAAGGAAGCCCTGGAGGCGGCCGGAAACATGAAGCGGGAGTGCAAGGCCACAGCTCATGAGTGTCTTCAGGGCCTATACGAGACGGCCCTGTCATTGGCAGACTCGAGGTCCAGACACAAATATAACCTCGAGAAGGAGCGCTCTCGACACGCACAAGAACTTGTGCGGGTCGAGAGGGCTCACAATCGAGACCTCATGACTATGAAAGTAGAGTTGTCGCTGCTGAAGACCGACGTTTCGGAGACAAAGAAGGAGGCAAAAGGGATCCGGGAATGGCTCGGTCACGAGACCCTTGATGCCTTCAAGGGCATCAAGGAGGTAAAAGAACACATCGCAGCCGCTAGCCTCACGAACCAAAAGGAGCACGAAGTCACGAGGCAGGGAAATGCTCGAGCCCCGGGGGATCCAAAGTCGGATTCAATGGGGGCCGGTATTTCACGCCTCGAAGCCAACGTGACCAGCCTATCAAACCAGCTGGACGTGCTCCGGAAGGTTCTGGAACGGCTCAAGGAAGATCTTGACCAGCCAAAGCGGCAAGAGACGGACCCAAGTAGCTGCGAGTCGAGTCTTCTAAAGACTGAAAAGTTTGAGGAGGAGATGAAGAAACTCCAACTTCAAGTACAGGCCATCGCCAACAGGCCTGTGGCATCTCCCCCCAAACCACAGCCCCCAATAAATATTACACAACACCTCAAACCCATCTCTGAAAGGCTGGAGATCGTCTCGGCGGACCTACGCGTACTGCGAGACAAAGAACCGCAAATCCAGGCGCCCCCTGCGCTGAATCTGGAGGCGGAACTCGCAGTCGGCGAGGTAAAAAAGACCCTCCAGAACATCCAAAAGGGGGTAGCGGACCTGGGCAAGGCGGAAAGACTGCCTCTACAGCTGCAGGGCCCGAAAACCTTTGCCCAGGCCGCCAGCACACCTAAGCCCCCTAAACCACCCACACAAACCAACCACACCCTGATCGTCTCGTCTACGAATCCCCAGCACACTGGCGACAACGTGATCGAGAGGATCAGGACCGCCCTGGACCTCAAAACGAGTGGAGCACGAGTCGACACAGTGCGGAAGGCGCGCAACCAAAAGGTTGTCATGAAGTGCGCCAGCAAAACGGACTTGGAAAAGGTCAAGGAGCAAGTCCGGTCGAACGCAGGGCTCAAGGTCCAGGAGCCAAAACCCCTCAACCCCCTCGTCTGCATCAAGGGAGTGCTGTCCAGCTACAGCGACGGGGAGATTGTAGATCTCCTGAAAGCGCAGAACAAACACCTTCTGCAAAACGTCGTTGTGGATGGACAGACCCTAAAGGTGCGCTATAGGAAGCGCGCGAGAAACACCCACGAGTGCCACCCCGTCTTGGAGCTCTCCCCGGAGCTCTGGAAGTGCTACACTGCAGTGCAGAAAGTACACCTGGGCATCAAGCGGTGCTCGATTGAGGATCAGTCCCCCCTAGTCCAGTGCACGAAGTGCCTTGCATATGGACACAACAAGTCCATATGCAAGGCTGCTAAAGAACTATGCAGCTATTGCAGCGGAGCGCACAGCGTCAGGGACTGCCTCACTCGAGCTGACGGCAAACAGCCCACCTGCGCAAACTGCAAGGTGGCACAAGGGTCCGGCAGCGACCTGGCTCATACAGCGTTCAGCGCAGACTGCCAGGAACGCCAAAAGTGGGATGGTATAGCGAGGTCGCGCGTTACCTATTGCTAAGGGCGACCACGAAAACACACCAGCGAACCAACCAGTCACCCTCGAAATCGCATCAAGACCGACAGCAAGATTGAAATTCGTTCAAGTCAATCTTCAGCGCTCCAAGCTGGCCACAGAAGAACTGCATATGGCGGCCCAGGCAAGGGGAATTTCAGTAGCACTTGTTCAAGAGCCCTATGTAGGAAGAACAGGTGTGATGAAACAAACACCTGGCACGCAAGTCATCCAGTGCAGCCTCAACCGCCAAAAACCAGTTAAGGCAGCGATCGTTGTCTTTGGAAACAACTTGGAGGTCATTCATGACCCCCAGCTTGTTTCTGAGAACATCGCCGCTGCATTACTCAAGGTGGGTCAGCTTAGCTTCGGAGTGCTATCGGTCTATTTCGAGGGTGACCAGGACATCGAACCATACCTTTCAGAGACACAAAACATTACACAAAAACTACACACAAGCAACACAATAGTGGGAGGAGACGTTAACGCCTGGAGCCAGTGGTGGGGAAGTGTTTCCGAAAACCATCGCGGGGCAGCGTACAGTTCTTTCCTCGATGAGCGGGATCTCCACATCCTAAACACGGGCCAAACACCGACGTTCGAGACCTACAGAGGAGACAGGTGGTGTACCAGCATCGTCGATGTGACGGCATGCAGCCTGTCGCTGCTAGGCAAGGTCGAGGAGTGGCGTGTAGAAAGAAGTCTTACAACATCAGACCACAATGCAATTACCTTCTCGATGCGTTTAGAAAAGGCCTTGGAACCCTTAAGGCCAATCTCGACGCGCATCTACAACACCAAGAAGGCAAAGTGGTCTGACTTCAGCACCCATTTCAAGACCAGCCTGGCGGTCTCAGGCATAACACCGGTCGGAGTCTCGGAAGTCTCGAACCCAGAGGATCTGGAGACAATTATCACGACATACACACAAACCATCCACCGCTCATGTGAGAGTGCGATCCCAAAACTGGGGTCGCCCAAACACGACGCAAAGCCCCCATGGTGGAGCCCTTCTCTAGAGCGTCTCAAGAAAGACGCCTTGACGAAGAAGAGGAGGATCCGAAATGCAGCCGCAAGCCGGAGACACTTCACCATCCAAGAGTACGTGACGGCAAAACTGAACTACACAACAACAGCAACGGAAGCCGCCACGGCCAACTGGAAGGAGTTCTGCTCTAAGCAGGACCGAGAGAGCATGTGGGACGGCATCTACAGGGTACTAAGGAAGACAGCTAGAAGGCAGGACGACGCACTCCTGAGAAACTCCGCAGGTGAGACGCTCAGTCCGGAGCAATCCGCGAATCTTCTGGCACAAACCTTCTACCCCGACGACTCAACGGATGCCGAACAGCCATACCACACTGACCTGCGCAGGCTGGCGGAGGAGAAGAACCCCCAAGGTCTGTCTGCAGACGATCCGTCTTTCACGACTGCGGAGCTGGAAATGGTTCTCCAAAACCAAAATCCGAAAAAAGCTCCCGGTCCCGACGGATTAACAGCAGACATCTGCACAGCGGCAATAAACTGCGATAGGGAAGTGTTCTTAGCGATAGCCAATAGATGCCTGTCGCTGTCACACTTCCCGAAGCAGTGGAAGGTCGCCCACGTGTGCATTCTCCGTAAGCCAGGAAAGGACGACTACACCAGCCCAAAGTCGTACCGGCCAATAGGTCTGCTCTCGGTCCTAGGAAAGATCGTAGAGAAACTCCTAGTTGGTAGACTCCAGTGGCATTTCCTCCCAACCCTCAACACAAACCAGTATGGTTTCATGCCGCAGCGCGGAACCGAGGACGCCCTCTATGCCCTAATGGGCCACGTAAGAGCCGAAATCAAAGCCAAAAAGATCGTGCTTTTGATATCATTGGACATAGAGGGCGCTTTCGACAACGCGTGGTGGCCAGCACTCAAACGACAGATGGTGGCCAAGAGCTGTCCCAAGAACATCTACGCTCTCGTCACCTCGTACCTGGAAGACCGGAACATCAGGGTCAACTACGCCAGAGCGACCAGCGAGAAGGGTACCACGAAAGGATGCGTCCAGGGCTCAATTGCCGGACCGACGTTTTGGAACCTTATCCTAGATTCGCTCCTACACAAGCTGGCGAGTATGGGAGTATACTGCCAAGCCTTCGCAGACGACGTTGTCCTGGTTTTCTCGGACCTTACAGCCGGTCCCCTGCAGCAATCAGCCAACGACACGCTAGACATAGTATCGGAATGGGGCGTCCAGAATAAGCTACGTTTCGCCGCGCACAAAACAAATGCGATGGTGTTAACGAGAAAGCTGAAGTACGACGTTCCGGTACTGTACATGTCGGGCACGAGGCTGAACCTGGTCGAACAGGTCAAACTGTTAGGTCTCACAATAGACTCCAAACTCACCTTCAACGCGCACGTGTCTGCGACCTGTAAAAAGGCTGCAGACATCTACAAGCAGCTGGCATGTGCGGCAAAGGTGACTTGGGGTCTCAACAGAGAGATAATCAGGACGATATACGTGTCGGTGATAGAGCCCATCGTGATGTATGCAGCGAGTGCGTGGGCCCCCGCAGCTGAGAAACTGATGACAAGGAATCAGTTTGACTCACTGCAGAGAGGCTTCGCGCAAAAGATCTGCAAAGCATACCGCACGGTGTCTCTAACATCGGCACTTATTCTGTCAGGCCAACTCCCCCTAGATCTCCGGGTAATCGAGGCCGCAACCCTTTTCAAGATCAAAAAGGGCCATTCCCAAGAGTTCATACCGCCGGGCCGCGAGCTGGAGTGCAACGTGCACCACTCCGAGAATCCCCACCCAGCGCAACTCATAACAACAGAGTATGCACGCCTAGAGGACTTGACTCCCGAAACCCTGGAAACCCATCAAGTAATCGGTCCCCAAATCTACACCGACGGCAGCAAGATAGAGGGAAAAGTAGGAGCTGCCCTAACTTGGTGGGAAAACGGAAAGGAGTCGGAGTCAAGCCTTTTCGGCCTGGAGCCTCACAACACTGTCTTCCAATCGGAAATGTACGCTCTCTTCAGAGCTGTCAGGATGGCAAGAGAATCTAGGGCGGCCTCCGTAAGCATCTTAAGCGACTCAAGATCGTCGCTTGACCTGCTGAGGAGTCCGTCTGTCACTCACCACCTGGCACTTCAAATCAAGAGAAGCGTCCGAGAGTTAAGAGAAGAAGGTAGAGAAGTGAGGTTCTTCTGGCTGAGGGCCCACGTGGGAACCGCCGGGAATGAGAGAGCGGATGAGCTGGCCAAGGAGGCAGCGTTAACCAAGGACACATCAGACTACAGCAAGGTCCCCGTATCGTTCGTGAGGAGGAAGATACGGGAGGGGACTATAAAGAAGTGGCAAGCGCGTTACGAGTCCTCCAGTACAGGAGCGGTCACAAAAGTGTTCTTCCCAGACGTCCTAGCGGCGAAAAGAACACTCAGAGATGCAGTTCTCACACCGGTCCATGTACAAATCCTAACAGGACACGGAGGATTCTCAGCGTATCTCCACCGATTCCATCTCAAAGATAGTCCCTCGTGCGTCTGCGACCCCAGTTGTGAAGAAACAGTCTGGCACTTGCTATTTGAATGCCCAAGATTCAGCCAAGACAGAATGGAGCTGGAAGTACTTTTCGAAATCCAGCTAAGCCAGTCCACACTCCACACCATCATGGAGAGACCGGCTACTAGGAAACCATTCTTGGCATTCGCAAGCAAAGTCGCCACGGTCGCAGCAGGGGCAAACAAAACAGACGATACCTTGCGTAGTAGAAACCGACCACCATCCACACAAACAGCCACAACTACACCAATAAACACACAAACAATAACAACCACACCACTTACCACAACACAAGCAACACACACAAGAACCACACCATCAACAGCGGCAGCAGCAGTTAGCTCTCAACAACAAGCCCCTAGCACCATGACCACCATGCAATTCCTGGCATGCGGAGGAGACGGAGTCCCAGGCGTCCGATTGCGAGGCGTCGCCCTCTTCATGAACAGGGAAGGCGAAAGGCTAGGCATAGGTTTCTGCATAGGCTCAAGCAGAACCGCGGCCCGAATACCGATTTCACCAGGCCTTGCCGCTTTGATCAACGGAAGCACCACCAAAACGAGCATGAAAGGTAGCAAGTATGCTGCCCTGCCTCAGATGGAAGTTGCCACTCACCGATGCCGTCTAATGCGATTCAAAGGTAAGACGATCGCACTATTCGAGTGGGGAGAGGAGACTCCATTTGTTCAGGCATGCTCATTGCTTCAAAAGATCAGGGAGGCAGGAGACTACACGGGAGCCACAGCCCGCACCATCAGTGTAGACGCGATGACGGTCGGAGGAGTAAGAGGAGACGTCGCAGACCGATTCGGTTGTTTGAAAGCCTCGGAACATCATGAGGTGGTTGTCTACGAGGACAGAGGGGAAACTCTAAGTTTCCTCAAAACCCCCCGACAGCCAACAGCCGGCGCGACGAGCCCCACAACAAGCCCGACCAGTCAGAGCGGATCGGAGAGGGCCCAGCAGAAGGCAGCCGCCGAGAAAGCTGCAAAGGAGCAGGGAAAACCCGATAACCCGGAGGACCGGGTCCGGCAGAGGAGTCGCCTGAAAGCCGTAGGCACTTTCCTCAACGCACTGCTCCCAAGCACCAGCCGCGCATCATCATCCCACCAACAAGTAACCGCAGTGGAAAGGTTCTTTCGTAAGAAGCCCAAGGAACCGCCCCAGCAGAAGCCTATGCCTACAAGAGCCGACAAAGGGCAAGTCAGCCTGCCGACCCTCGCAGCGAACTTGGGCACCACGGATCACGTGAAGAGCGCGTTCCTCGAGTACGTAGCGATCGTGAGAGCGACCAGAGAGGTCAATCTCATGACATGCAGCAAGATCCTGCAGACCTTCCAGAGAAACACAGAAGGTCTGCTAAGGGTACTACTCGAGGAAGCAGGGGCAGCAGTGTACGACAACGTCAGATCCCAAGTCATCACAGGGGATATGACGGGGTCGTACATGGCAGCCTACAGCGCGAAGAGCGGTTTCGTGGCCCTGGACGAGGAGGAAACGGAGCGCTCGGGCAAAGCTAAATTCCTAGCGACCGACGACGACCCGATACTGGTTACCGCCAAATGTACCAAAATCATGCTGGACGACAAGATCCTTCAAATGGCACAATCCATTTTGGGGACTTCAGACAGTCCAGCATCGCAGGAAATTTGGGCGGTGCCCAGTATCAGGTGGGTAAACGGAGTTCCGGGTTGCGGCAAGACAACCTGGGTGGTAAGGAACTTCGACGAGGAGAAGGACGTTGTAGCCACCACGACGACTGAAGCTGCCAAAGATCTCCGGGAGAAGCTGTCGCACCGCTTAGGAGACCTAGTAAAGACAAAGGTGCGCACTATGGCCTCAATCTTAGCCAACGGGTTCAAGCCGCAAGAGAAATGCTACCGCCTCACGGTAGACGAAGCTCTTATGAACCATTTTGGGGCCATAGTCATGGCAGTAAAGTTGTCTGGAGCAAGCGAGATTGTCCTCGTCGGAGACTTAAACCAGCTTCCATTTTTGGACAGAGAGAACCTTTTCGAGTTAAGGTACACCCGTCCAAATCTGGTGGCTGGCATCACTCAGGAGCTGCTTTGCACACACCGCAACCCGATGGACGTGGCGTTTGCGCTGAGCGAGATATACTCCGGTATATACTCCTCCAATTCATCGCTGTCGCGGGTCCATTCCCTGAGGGTGAAAGGTTATACAGGAGCGCAAATACCGAGCAACGCCCAAAACACCCTGTTCCTGGTCCATACGCAAGAGGAGAAAGTCTCTCTTGGGAGCCAGGGATATGGGTCCGGCGAAGGGTCGCGCCTGTTGACCATACACGGAGCCCAGGGCTTGACCTACGACAGCGTCATTATCATCAATACAAAGTCCAGGAGGATCAAAGTTCACGACAGCATCTCCCACGCGGTAGTGGCGGTGTCCAGACATACAGTCAGTTGCGTCTATTACACCGACGACGCCGACGACGCCACGGGCCGCTTTGCAAAGAGGGCGATGGATGCGCCGACTAAAATGGTCGTCGAGTACAACTTGAAGACGGCCATGCAGCATCGAGACGTCACTGTCATGGAAGCCCTGCTAGGGCTAGCGAAATCCCTGGTCATCAGACCCCACTAAAACAACACCTAACAAAGCCCCCCCCATCCATACTCCAAGTCAAACTTAAATAAAAATCCCCTATCTAAACCCTGTTTGTTATTAATAAAAAAAAAAAAAAAAAAAAAAAAAAAAAAAATTAAGTATTAGTTTAAAAAAAAAATGTAAAACTGCATGGCAGTGTGAGTCAGTCATACTCACGTAAATGTCCTGCCGACGTATACGTCATGTCCGTGAACGGACGACGTCGGTCGAGGCTGGTCGACTCACACTGCCACGTAGTTATCCCTGTAAAATTGTGTCATTTTAAGTATTTATTAGTAGTTAACAAAGTAAGAAAAAAAAAAAAAAAAAAAAAAAAAAAAAACGAATAAATTGTAATCTTAAAAAAAAAAAATTTTTAGTAATTTTT